>OZ014442.1:7650600-7684012 GCA_963966035.1 Acleris laterana | reverse complement strand
AACTGGAGCGATCCACTTTTTACTTGTGCCTAAAATTAATTACAATATGTAATTTTACCGTCATTCCTTTCGATCATAGCTGCTCTCTCGGAAATAATTAAAGGTCATCATTAAAAGTTTTCCATCCATCCATTCAAACCAAATTAACCCACTGCAGGCCATGAGCTTCCTCTTTTTTAGCCAAAGTTATCGAGTCCTGTGCTGCCGTCCTACCAAAGAAGGTGGCTAACTGCAATGTACCTAGTAGTCAAACCATTCTATTATACCCTATTGTTAACCATATTAAATTTAAAATGCTTATTCTATTACTTTGCTGTTAGCCACCTTCTTTGGTAGGACGGCAGTGTGTAGCCGCAATTGATTTTTCCTAATGCTTTATGCCATCCAACCATCGGGCTGCTCTTGTCTTTCTGTCAAGACAAGAGTTGCAGTTTGAATTTATTTTGCCCCGTTTACCAGTGGACGACTTTGAACCGATAACGAGTTTCTGCTTGCGGTATGCGATTCACAAAACGGATATGTATCTTTTTTTTTACGAGTATTATGTACCTAATATAATAGTAGTTTATGCAATAGTTGTATAAGAGAGGTCAAAAAATATGAGTGGCGTGTGTTACGATGTGAGCCGAAGGCGAACATCGTAAAGGTAAGCGCCACGACTGTTTTTGACTTAGTTATACACCGTTGCATACAATACTTTTTGTACGACTAGGTTTCAAATGAAATGCAAAACTAAGCGAAAAAACTTACAAACGAACGAACGAAGTAAAGAACAACAAACGAGCGGGAAACAAGAAAATGACAAAATATGTGTCTATGGTTTACTTTGTTTTTAAATTGACGGAATGGAAAATAGAATTATTTACAATTCCAAAACATTTTAATTTGACCAATCAGAATACTTCACCAAATTAAATCCACCAATCACAATACACATCGACTGTCAAACGGAACGATAGGTTCTTTTAGGTACGTGTTTCTCTTTAACTAATTTAAATCTTTTAAAAAAACTTTGTATTTCGTATCAACCAACCAGAATACAGCTATTTTAAAATCGACCAATCAGGTAACTGAAATCATTTCTCAAAACATTAGGTGATTTATAGTCCCTATTTCACAATCGTTAAAATATGATTAAATCGATTGTGCAACGCTAAGCTTTGGCAGCTGGCCGTATCGTTTTATCTCAAAAACGCACAAGTGCTGTTTTGGGGCATAGACAAGATAGACTTTTATCTGGATTATTCTGCGGACATATATGTATGTTCTTATATTAGTGTTCGTGACTATACACCGTGTTTTTTTTGATTTACGATAACTTTAAGGGAACGTTCTTTAGGTCAAATAAAGTTAATTTCCCAAAGACAGACAAATGATAACTCTTACGGTTTTAAAGATATTTAATTTTTAAATTTATTCAGTTAATCACGTTGAACTAGTATAAAAGGCTCTTAATTGATAATAACAATTTTCTTTTAATTCTTATGAGTAAAGAGTTTACAATTGTTAGGTTTGTATACGCGTCCATGGAATTAGTAAGTACTAACGTACATCTGGAAGGAGCAATACACCGATAACGCGAGCCGAAAGAAATGTGCTAAAGCTTACTGCGTCCCTTTCTAAAGGTGACCATATTTGAATTGCAATTTACGGACAAATTAATTTTACAAGCCGGTGGGGCAGTAAACGAAACAATATTTACTTATTCTACTGATTGTTTCCAAAATCGATATCTGTGGATCTGTAGATCTGTGTGGTCTCCGTCAACGAATCCGTGGACAGACTGAGAAAAAGTAGCTGCCGTCTTGAACTTCTTAATAAGAGCAGGTAGAATAAAATACAAGCATTGAAAGCTTTCAATCAAAATCTAGTATTAAGTTGTCATTCAAGTGTCAATTTCGAATTATAGGAGACCGCACAGAATACACAGATCCCTAGATCCACATACAGGTACATTTCTTTCGGCTCGCGTTATCGGTGGAATGCACCTTCCAGATGTACGTTATTACTTACTAATTCCATGGTTATGGTTACGCCAACATTGACGTATTTGACACTCACTATTAGTTAACTCTAAAGGCCCTTTTAGAATGATCAAAGATATAACATTGAATTACTTTGTACTAAACAGAAAAAAAAATATTTTTTGCAATATTTAAAAATCAAATCTACCAATTACTTTCTATGGATATACCTAGTAATATGACGAAGTTATCGTAAATCAAAAAAAACACGGTGTATAAATGACAGATAAAAGTACAGGAGTAGGAAAAATAATTTATGGAATACAAACAATAAGACGCGCTTCAGAAACCTGTGAGAAATTTATATGTAGCACGAATAAACTCTTCTCACTCACACCAAATATACCTATACTTAAAACATTACTTTCAACAATATTACCCAGATAAGCGATAACCATACCAGGATCTACCATGCTACGTTCAGTGCCGTAGTAGTCTTTGAATGTGTTCTTGCATGAATTCCTGCTTCTACTATTCAGGATTTTTGTTTGTCAGATGTTCTTGGCTTTCTGCGTCACTTTAATTTTGTGCGTGTTGTACCCGAGAAAGAGTTCATGCTCCGTTACAGTACGTGATAATGGGTGGGAACATGACAAAGAACAACTTCTTTTACCGCAATTCCTAAAAACCAAGGTGTTTGTAAACCTTGGTCTTAAGGCATTGTAGTTAGCTAGATTTCAAGATCTATACCACATTTCGAATCCTTCTTTAGTTCTCTTTGATGTAAAGGACAAAAAATTACCACCGGTCGATCAACTTACGCCCAGCCATGGCCTTACCAGGAGTCAGGACAGGACGTATGCAAGACGCAGATGCAGATATGGACGTATGAATTCAAACCTTTTTTTTTGACGGAGAGGAAATGCATTTACGCATCGTCCCCCCCCGGCTAGGGTAGCCTAATGGGGGGGGGGGGTATGACGGACTCTCAACCACCTCAGCTGAGGAGCTGAATAAATTCAAACCTAGGCCAACCCTAAATAATAAAACGTGGCTTTACACGAGGGCTGAACTTGAAGGGCATAAACAATCAAACAAAGTACCCTCCTGGAGTTGTTGGAGTCAAGTTGCCACAGCCGAATGCGCTTGCTCGCGTGACACCTCCCAGAAGGACGCATATGGTTCACCGCAGGAGGGCATAGGACCCATACTAATTTGAATTCTGGATTTGCTCCTATGTTTCATAGCATTTTTGTAAAAGCTGTATTTGTATTCTGACTAGGTACACGGGTTTGAGTTAGGTATCTCTTATAGACAGGGACCGCAAAATCGAGTTCATTTTATTTTTACCTGCAGGTCTCTAGACCACTCCTCATGCAGCTGCGTGTACATAGTCTTGAGGTCTTTCAACACCGTAATAGCAAGTTTCTGTAATTCAGCACTACTTTCGAATTCTTTTAAATACTTCTCAGCACATATTTGAATATCTTTGACCTGGAATAAAAAAAATTGGATGCGGCTTACAAAATATAATAACATTGGGTATAGTATTATGTATAACAAAAACGATCACAAGGTATAATAAACGCTAGACATAACAACAAAGACTATAATTCCTTTAAAGTTTTGCTTGTACACAGATCCTCTGTCATAAGAATAGGAACCTACTTTAGCTTCCATTTGCTTTGCCCACTGCACCTGCAGGACAATAGGAGACATTTCCGGTGTTTCGTACATCTTGACGTCTACTTCATCAGAATCTAGTTGGGCTTGTATGGTCTTCAGCATAGCGATCAGTGAAGTACTAAATATTTCCAGCTCACTGTTAAGCGCAATTTTGACAAGCGGCCGGTCAATCAGTGATTTGTATCGCATGAATTCATATAGCATCTAAAACGAAAACGTATCAGTAAATACCAGAAACAATATTTTCCCAGGATTAGAACTAACGACGTAACCAACGATTTGCAACGACGTTCCAAAACCACTTTTATCTAAAGTTTCCGTTGTTTGAAACTTCATTTATTATACCTGTTTTGTAGATGTATTGTGTAATCTTGGTCTGAGTTTTTCCGCAATGTTTGATTCGGCTGGTCGTAGGTTCATAGAAAATCTTGAAACTGCAGCATCCCAAGCCAGAGTGGGACCGTTGCAAATCCAGACGTTTATCTCTTAAATAAAATATATTGCAGATATAATGATATAACTCTAATGGAGACTAGTGTAAATAACAAACAGAACAAAGCAGTAAAGAAACTTACTTTGAAATGGTTCAAACATTTTATCTGTCTTTAAATCCTTGCGCTCATTATTTGTCAGCAATTTAATTAATTGACTATGAGTTGATCTTATTTCATACATCTGAAACGAACAGATTTATTAGTGTACTTAAAAGCAACTGTACATGTTAATACCTTGTCGTAGCTATTGATACACTTCATTTAAAACGCTTTAATACGTTACTACGACAAGGTACTTTTCTAGTTAAGTGATTCTACCTGTTTCAGCCGATCTTGAAAGTTCACACAAAACACTGGAACATAAGATTTGCCAGTCCAGGCGTGAAGCGCGTAGTTTGGCCAGTAGGTCTCTGTCAAAGATCTACATGCACTGCTCCACGTTTCCACTACTTTGAGACTTTCTGAGAGAAGAATTATAATTTCACTGTCTTTTGGTTCGCCAGACACTGCCCACAGATGAACGTTAGCAAACGCCTTTTCAATGGTGGTGCAGATCATGTGCCCTGAAATGATACATCCTGTTTAAAAGCATATGCTAAGATTTTAACTAAGATGTGTAAACAAACGAAATATCATCTCATTTTCAACATTTCCAGTAATTTCATGAGTTGATAAAGGAGTTCTAATTGTAAAATTTCCGAGTATCTAGTAACTCATTTAAATTAATTTTCAGTTACCAATGACATCAAATATGTGCATCATTCTGTCTTGAGGGTAGGGCTTTAGTGTGATTCTCCATATGTCATCCAGAACTCCTCCTACGTTTTCTACTGCTTCCCTTATTTCTGCCATTGAAAGTGATGCCAATGATCTACAAACAGTCAAGTTATTTCAGTTACCCTTTCCCTACCAGTATTTAAAATGCGAAAGTGAATTAGTATGTCTGTTTGTTACGTTTTTAGGGCTAAATTGCTAAACTTATTTAAAAAATTTATGAATGAATGTTATGGAGATAGCTTAGGCCCCGGGAAAGGATATAGATAAATGTTCATGAAAAAAATAATTGGAAAATTCCCGAAAAAAAACGATATGAAAACGGGTGAAATGGGTATGAAGGTGTTATTCAACAATAATAGTAAGTAAAATATAACGTCAGTGGATTCAAAATTATTGTCAAAATCATAGTATATCATAATCATAGTTTATTTACTGAATTTCTTCACTGATATCTTCAAACAATTCACAAATAGAAGACGCTGATTCTTTCTCTTTTTTATTAGCATCTTTATTCTCGGCTAATGTCTTCCAGTAGTCAACTTCATCTTCAACGCACTGTATAACTGAAAATAACGACATTTATGCGTTAAAATGATATGATAATTCAAATTCGTATTTTAAATGTAAAATTTTGAGAATACCATTCCGATGTGTAGACTTTTATTACACAATAGACATAATTAAAAGATAATTTTCAAAATGGTTTTTGTACAGAACATTGCTTTTTTTCTAGGTTATATATGGCATTAATTATCACATTTGTACAAAGTTGAAGACAAAATCACACTTTTACCTATACCTACTTTATATTAATTTATCATACACAAACCTTTACCACTGTTTTCATGATCACTTTTCCCATAAGCAACAATTCTTAATACAGTTTGCAGGTCTGCAATATTTTTATGGAGTTTGCTTGAATATAAATCATTAGTCTAAAAAAAACAACAATTTAATATACAAGTGTTTAAACCATACAATTCGTAAAGCGTAAAGATTTAAGTTATTAATTTCTTACCGTAGCTAAGAGTGGAGAGTAGATTTGCTTCAGTATTAGATACAAGGACTCAGCAGCGCAGCTTGACAGAGTAATTATATTTAAATTGTTAACAGCATCTTCATTACTAAGAAGTTGTGCAGAACTTTTGTAAAATATAATGGATTTGTTTCTTTCATCCTCTATCTGTAAAATAAACCTTAGTTATTTATTACTAGCCTACCACTCTGACAGCGTAAACTCATCGTCGACATGTAGATTACGCAAAACCTGGTTGCGGCAGGGTTTGAAAAAATCGAATAAAGCACGATTTATCTTTAGTTAAGCGCAATTTATTGGGGCGATAGATTTGCAGCGGCTGTGGAAAGAATGTTTTCAACCTTTGGGATTGTTCATAGTAAATTAAGAAACAGACTGGCGATTGAAAATGTAGGAAAACAATATATTTTTTTAAGTATAGGCAACTATGATAATGATATTAATTTCTCAGATGTAATAGATAAAGGACCCTAGGATAGACATGTAATTTTTTCATTTTTTTTTTATTTCTGAGAAATAAAGTCAAATGAAACACTATAATGTAACGTTATTGAAAAAAAAATTTGATTTAAATAAAAATGATTTAATCTTACTAATCTTATTTTATCTTACTCTTATTTTAAATTTTTAATATTCAAATGCGAAAGTTGAATGATGGTCACTCATCACGCCCGAACGAAAGGCTGAACAGATCAGGATGAAATTTGGCACGGAGATAAATTATAGTTTGGAATAGCACCGAAGCTACTTTAGACCCCGAAAGATTGGTTCGTTTCCGAGGGATCGAAAAACCCTTCGGCTTCTATGCGGACGGAGTCGCGCCCAAAACCTTGTTTGTTATAAATTATACTAACTATAGTGTAAATAGTTTGCTAAACCCATTGAAATTATCACAACCCTATCTAACTAACCTTACCTATTGTAAGTTGTGAGTAATAGCAATTAGCAGTTAACAAAAGTAATACTAATATAATTGGTCTAAAACTCAGTTTAATTACTAAGTTAAAATATGGATGATCATTTTAAATCTGTTTTAGTCACTTTCCTTTTTGTTTCCTTTATCTATACATATATGTATATAAAATTAAAAAAGTCGTTACTAACTCATTGTCCAATATGTCCACACCCAGCCTAAACCGACTGTCCTAGAGACATGAATATTTGGAGGGTGTTTTTTGGGAAGTGTAGGTAGGAAAGCTAGTTCCTTAATCCGTGATCTGTGTCCATTCTTTTTTAAAGTTTTAATTTAAACAGCAAAAATATGTATGGTTACTGAACAGTTTACAGGCTACCACAGCAAGTGTGGTACAGTCAATAATTAAATGAAAACAATCTCAACTCCAAAATAAGATACATACTTTTGTACGAAGCAAAATAGAATCTCCATCCAATATGCTGCCTTGAAGTAGTAATACATGTGGGCTGTGAATAAATTTTTGCAATTCTTCCTCTGACTTATTATCGAAACTAAGATCATATTTATCATAGCTTTGTTCTGAAATATTAAAAATTTATTAACCTTCTAAATACCAAAATGATATAATTTAAAAAATAAGCAAGAATAAGTGAAAAATTGGATGATTGGTGAAAGATATTGTGGTAGACATTGATTCAATGAACTGGTTGATTCTCCTTCAACATCATATCCGATATTGTAAGTCTACAACTACTATTTTTTTTGCACTTTTGGTAAAGTTTGGTTTGGTAAAGTCTTTTTTCAGTGATTACGCTTTGGTACACCCGGAAATAGTTGCCGAAATCAAATGGTTTTTCAACTAGTAGAAGATTCCAAAGTTAATGTTTCGTTTCATTGTATCAAAAACTCTTAACAACCCACCACTAGAGACGTTATTGATTCGCTTGAAATGGCTAACAGTTATCACAATTTAAATATGTACCGTAGCACCGGAATACTGTACTTTCTGACCTATTTGTTTGTGAAATGTATGAAATTATAACTTAATAAGAATTAGAGTTTATACTAATACAGTATGAAAAACTAATCAGACAGGTTTGACGGTAAATAAATGCATTCATGCATTATCGTATGTACTCACCTATCGTACGTGTTATAAAATCTTTGATACGAGTCATTTTTTTTATTTACACTAAATCCTACATGCATGAACAAGATAGATTATTGAATATGTACACAATATAAACTATTGTAATAACTTCGTCCACTTAATTCAAATGAAGTTTGTTTGTTGTGTCACGTTTGTTTGACGTTTACCGTTGTTATGACAACGAACGTATTGGGTTGTTTGAGGCACGGTTGTAGCCGAGTAGTCTGAAATCGCCATAGGATATAATCATCCCAACGGTCAGAAGAGTAACAAGCATAGAAAAACTTGTAAAAAGTGTAATAACGGTGCAGGTCGTGGTTTTGCTTTATAAAACTTTTTTGAACCTAACGGTTTTCGACTTCAGAGGACTTGGCCATGGGACCGAGCGCGACGACAGCGCCACGTGACAGGCGGCCATTATGGACAATGTTGTCACCGCTGTCAAACAAGAAGTAAGTAAATATTGTGAAAAATATTAATGAAATCTTGTGTTATTTTACTATATTACACAATTTTGGACAATGGTAGTCAGTAACATTATTGCCAATAATATTAAAATTGTTGTTTTCAGTGAGAAATGAGCCTACTCGTGACTAAAACGGGGTTTCGTTTACGGCAAATATCCACTTATTTCTTTGGTCTCGTTTCCACCATGGTCTTGGAAATTGGTAAAATTTACAGTCGCTATTCTTCTCGGTGTTATTACAATTCACAACAACACATCTTACCAGGACCATATTTTTATCTCAAAAACGATTAGAAAATGTTTACTTACTGCAATATGGATTTGACAGCTCAAGTCAGCGACAAAAATGACAATTTTAGCCGTAGCGAGCGCTGTGATCGTTTAGGCTACCCCCTCCACCCGCTTTGCACTCTGCCAATATTATTAATTCTATGTGTTTAAGATGCGCACGCAATGATTTTTCCAATTTTGGAAAATGAAGGTATGATATAGAAATATCGATATATGGGTCAGCGTAAGGGATGGAGTGATGCGCATGTGTGAGATACAAGAACATATGTTGCTCGCTCTATGGGTCTTAGGTAATGCGTCTCTTACTCTGGCACCATGATAAACCCATCCCATCAAAAACATACATGTGAAAATGCAAGCCAAGTTCAATGTTAAGAATATGCAATGCGTGTTTATCGACTTCACTGACAAAAAAAATGAGATCTAGATGGGTGCCAAGTTCCGTAGATAATCCTGATATTTATTTATTAAGAACATACCTACAACATTCTAAAATAAATTAAAAACACAATTTCTTATTTTTTCTGCTACAACAATATTTGCTATTAAGTATAACTTCTTATATTTCAACACCCAAATTATTTACACAAAGCAAATAACTTAGGATAAACTGAAGCTCAAAATCTGACTTGGCTAGTTTTTTACCAGCAAGTTATTATTTCGAAGAGTAAAATATGACCATACAATAAAAAAAATACAGTAACTTGCGTATAACAAATATGAAAACTAGCCAAGTCAGATTTTAAGCTTCAGTTTATCCTAAGTTATTTGCTTTGTGTAAATAATATGGGTGTTGAAATATAAGAAGTTATACTTAATAGCAAATATTGTTGTAGCAGAAAAAATAAGAAATTGTGTTTTTAATTTATTTTAGAATGTTGTAGGTATGTTCTTAATAAATAAATATCAGGATTATCTACGGAACTTGGCACCCATCTAGATCTCATTTTTTTTGTCAGTGAAGTCGATAAACACGCATTGCATATTCTTAACATTGAACTTGGCTTGCATTTTCACATGTATGTTTTTGATGGGATATCATTTATTTTTGTCAAATAAGTTGGCATGCGTTTCAATAAACAAACATTAATTACCTACTGAGTAGTTCCGGTGAATCTGTGATCTTCATTCATCATCATCAGTTTTACTTCACCAAATAGTGCTTTTCAAAAGCATATATGCACGAGTTAATATATGTATGCTATATACTCGTATATATATACAAAATACCCAAATCGATATAGCTATACCCAAATTATTTGAAGAGTTCCCTCAATTTCTCCAGGACCCCATCATCAGATTCTGACCTGGTGACATTGGGACCAATCAGACAGTGTGCCCTTTCAAACAAAAAAATAATTTTCCAAATCGGTTAATAAATGACGGAGTTCTGAGGTAACTAGCATAAATAATAAAATAAAATAATAATAATAATAAAACTTATAAAATCACTGTTTTCAGATTTTTTTATTTGTATACGCATAATTACCCATCTGTATGCCAAATTTCAACCTTCTAGGTCACCTGGAAGTGGGTTAGGTTTTTGATGATTAGTCAGTCAGTCAGTCAGTCAGTCAGTCAGTCAGTGGTAAAAATGCCGATTTTTAGACGTTTATATCTCAATAACCGTTTCACTTTTATTTATGAAATTTAGGGTTCTAGTTGATCTAAATGGTTTTAATACATATACCAAATTTCATGTTTTTATGTTAAGTAGATTTGGAGTTATTGAGGGGTCAAAAGTGGCTCCAAACGGTTCGTGTAAATAACACACGGCTGCGCTCGCCAGTTCCTTTTTCTTGAACTTGGCTGGACACGCTGCCGCGTGTCTAGATCACGTTTTTCAGTACCCGGAAGCTTTAAGCTTTAAGCAGTCTACGCACCATCCTTCCGTGACGTACGACCGGGCACGATGCATGACGCAAAACGATAGTGTGTAGGCTTGCTGGACGTCAATAATCATTATTATTACAGTGATGGATTTGCATGATGGATTTTTTGTCAATTTGCAGGATAGTGCGTAGTCTACTTTAGGCTCTGCTTTGAACATCAAAGTTCTTGTTACGTTAGCTTCATCCCTGTCACTCGTCATTCGAGACAAAATAGAAAGAAAAATGGAGCTAACATAAGTTCAAACTTCGATTTTTAATGGCCCCTTTACGTATTGGTCCAAATTGACCTACAAAAATATTAATTTCGTCTTTCATGGTTGTCGTTGTAGTTGTATCTAATTGTTTACAAAGTTTACCTGAAATACAAATTGTAGTATTTTTTATTTGATACGACAGTAAAGTAATATAAAACCAAGAATGTTTCGTTTACGACCGGTATGTTTATAGTTTAAGTAATTTCATAATACTTTTTTCTCTTGGTTAGACTTGTTTCGTTTGGACCACCGATGAAAGTCATTTGTTTTTATTGATACGGCTGTCACTGCTGTCAGTCTAATTTTAATTATTTACGAATTTTGCCCATAACCACTAAACTAAATATCGCCCTTTTTAATTAATACACGTCTTAAAGTAAAATCTACAATGTTTCGCCTTCGACCGGTATGTCTGTTATTTGTAGTTTATATGAGGTGTATACAGTTGCGCAACTTTTGAAATTTAAATCTACATAGATCATAAATTGTTATATTATTTATTTATTTATTTATTTATTTATTTATTTATGGATCCATGGAAAACCAACAGCTATACAAAAATTTAGAAATAATAATTATAGGGGCAGATAGACCATAATATAGGGACATAACTGTAACAATGGAACTGTAAAATGATTAAGTATATAGTTGATGTCTATGTCTTTTAAGCTGTTGTTATAATCAACCACACAAATTCATTTTCATTAGTACCTATCTCAAGTGTTTTCTTTACCCAAATACAAAAAATAAGAATATTTGGCATTACCAAGAATACTTGTTTATAAACTTTTACAATTTGAGAAGCTTCTCATTACTACCATGGTAGTTAAAAGGTAAAGATTTTTAAGTCATGATCATTAAGTTCTCGTTGAAGCTCAGATTGATGTAATCCAAATAAATGACCTTAAAAAAGTACAAAAACACACACACACAACCTAAGCATATGAGATGTTCAATTCATACACTTTTAAAACCTTTTTTTTTTAATGCTGATGGTTACATTGGTTAATTTAGGTACTATCTTGTTTAAGACATTCACTTTGTATGTCCCATGAGCACCAGGCAGGATCCTCAAGTAATAATTAAATTGTTAACTGTATTTGAGTGATCGACTACATCACCTCAGTGGGTATTGCACGTGTGAGGCAATCACTGTACTAATTCCTAAAAAAAAAGTGGCTGCATGTAGCATTGTACCGAAAAGTAACTTCTCAAAATGTGAAAGTTTCTTATGAGAAATTCTCGGAAATTTCCAAGAATATTCTAAAACTTTGTATGGAAAGAAAACATTCTCAATGCTCTCAAATGTTTCCGATAATATTCTCGGTAATTTCTTGAGAAGATTTCTTAATTTCTGAGAATATTCTGCAACTTGTACATTGCTAGCTGCATGTAAGCAGTAAATTTTTACTTTTAAATTAGATTGTGCCAACCTGTACTAAAACTAAACTTTCACTAAGAGGTGTATGGTTAAAAATATGTAATGGAGAACTATGCTGACTGTCACTAGACAGTGCAATTAATGTGATTCCTAGTTCCTAAATAAATTTAATCCACAAACTACCATGGAATAGTGTCTCAATGTTATAAAAGTGCCTAAAGTGCAATGGAATTCATGTAATATGTTGTTTTTGTTACAATTATCTATGATATCCATTGAAAACATTTTGCTCATTTGGACTTTCTGGGGTAGGTTTATCAAAATAAGAGCATAGTACTCTCTAGCCGCTAGAATGAATGAAAGTTCATGGACATCTCAAATAAAGTAAAATTGTTTGGTGTTAAAGTTTTATGTTTTGTTTTCAAGGTGCTGAAAGCTGTGAAGAACATGCAATCTGTTGCATTTATGCGAGACTCGGTCAAGACTATGACCACAACAACATTGAATATTCCAGAAGTCCCCGATTATAACATCAATAAACCACAAACTCTGGAAAACCGAAAAGCCAGGTAATGATTACTTAGGTACTTTGGTATTAGAGAAACAAATTGGAAATACTGAATCGTGATTAAGGTTGGGAGAAAATTGTAGTAATGCAATGAATCAATTCCATATTATAAATATAAGCAATATTCAAACAGTAATAACTATCTTTCATTTTTTAGAAAGGAGAGTCTTATTAATTTGGACAGTTGTATTAAAGTCATTAGTCAACCATTATAATAAGACCATTGCAACATAGCTACACCTCAAAAACTTCACTTACTTAAAGGATAGGTACTATTGGCATAATGGTAACTTTACCAATCATAGAACTGTGTCACAGTGACATTTTGGTTTGGTGATTTGTATTCATAGCATCAATATGCAATACCATCTTTACCATAAGGGCATAAGGATACCTGAGAATGGGGGCTCTGAAGGACTGACAATATCTCTCACAGAGAGATCATAGTACTAAACAAAGATCTATCTATCTATCGAGATCATAGTAGATAAATGTTAGTATAATTCAGTTTCTTTACTTTCCAAAAGGGCCCAAAATTCATGTGTGCCCAAGAGCCCAGCATAGTTAAATATAATAATAATAATAATAATCATCATTTATTTCAGATAGCAAAGATCCATAATTGGTGCACAGAATAATAATAATGTAACAAGCAAACAATACCTTAAAAATGTCGCATTAAAATAAAATAAACAGAGTCACAGGATACCAATAACATAACTATACAATTTTTCAATATGTCACTGTGTCACTGTGTTCTATGATGGGTCAAAATCAAAATCAAATCAAAATATAATTATTTCATCAATATAAGTATAGGCAGGTTTTCACAACCTGATACATTATATTGATCAATATTTGTCGCGCCGTCATGCTAGTCTCGGCAGAAGAGTGCCTCGTGGACTTTAATTTAAGAAGTCCTTGACTTCGATAGTTCGCATTAAACAAATAGGTACCTATATCGGAATGTTTAAGGTGCTGAACAGTGAACTAGACCATATTGTAAGCGATACAACAATTCTCACATATTGTGGAGTATCTTTTATGCTCAAATACGACGATTATACCTATTGGATTTCAAATGGACACAATCTTCTAGTCACTCGGCCACGGGCTCTCTTTATAATAGGCTACTATTTGCTTGTGGTTCTGTTGTTGGCTAATGTTTTAATAATGTATCATATTATCTTCTTAGAATGGTACGTTTGAAATTAATAACAAGATAAGATACCATATCAGTAACCTTGAATTATTTGCGAATTATTTTATTTCAGATTTGTTGATAAATTCAATTTTTTATTTTCGTCTTTCTAGAAGTTTCTTACCATACATACATGCATGCATTCGGCTTTTAAACATTTAAATTTCATTTTTTGCAGACTTCTTTACCAATCGCGTAAAAGGGGCATGTTGGAGAATGATCTTATATTAAGCACCTTCGTGAAGCAATACTTGGACAGTCTCACGGAAGAGCAGACGATAATGTACGATCGCCTTATTAATGGCCCTTTCAGTGATTGGGACATCTACTATTGGATCGTCGAGAAACAACCCACGCCAAAGGAGTACGACAATGAGATTATGGACATGCTGAAAAAACACGCCAAAAACGAGGACCGAGTGATATTAAGCCAACCAGATCTATCCTAGAAGCACATAATAGTCGTATAGTTCAAGCTCTTTGAATTATTGTTGTATCTAATAGTTAATGCTAGGTATTGTCGTTCTCTTGATTATTTGACGATAAAACAATATTGAAATATTAGTATTATTAAATTATGTTGAATAAATGATAAATATAGCAGTAGTACTTGAATGTAATTGTATTTAATTTCTTAGCTTGTATTTAATAATAGTTTTAAAAAGAAAATCAGGATGGTACGAATTAAGTACAAAGATATTTGCTGAAACCGCGCGTTGCTCGCGCTCCAATTGGTGTACAATTGGGGAGTCTCGCTTTCTTTGCCAGCCACGTGTATTGTTATGCGGAATAATTGGTGATGTAAATGATAGTCGGTGTGCTCAAATGAGTATTACCATATTCATTTAAGTGCGTGAGGAGTGCGCGCGGCGCAGCCGTTCACCGCGACCTCACAACGCCACGGCTACTCACCTCACACTCCGATCATTTTTGCAAAAGATTTGTTTTTAAAAATAGCCAAGTGCGTAATCTTATTTTGATCACTCCGCCGCGTTATCAAATGATGTTTTATAATTTCTGTTGATTATAACAGTACGTCATAGGTCAGCCCACAATATCTTATCATTTGCTCTTTAAATGTTTGTGCTTTAAGTCCAGTGAAGTCAGTTAACTCGGAGCGAGGAATCGACAAACCGATCGAGACGCGTATCATTATTTAATACGTAATTAAAAGGAGACAAATATTTTACAACAGTATTTTTTTTTCAACTGTTTGTGGTGTTATTGTGTATATTTCATACCTACGTATTTGACAAGGATATCGACAATGCCTATTCGACGTAGTCAGGTAAGCGAGAGATCAGTTTTTGTATTTTTATACAGTGAAGTAATCGTGTGACTAATCGAAATTAAATCAAAATTAATGGAATAATGTTTTTGCATTATCATGGCCGTTCTTTCTTTGATCGTTAACCTCACATGAGCTTAATAGCTAATACTGTTTATGACTTATAGGTCTGCCCGCTTTTGCATAAAACTTGTTAGAATTTCTCTCTGGAGCAATTTTTTTTTTTGGGTAAAAGATACTAATTCGAACTAACGTTCTCCCGTTTAAATCCGTGATTGAAATACAAACATTCAAACATCTTAATATCTTTTCAAATAAATAAATAAATTATCATCTCATTATATTCCCGTCATACTTAATGAGTTTAATGACACATCGTATTGGGCGCGTAATGTGCGGAGCTGTGATGTGTGAAGTGTTTCCAGCTGTTGGTGAAATGGATATTCGAGAACCAGCACAAGCTGCAGGCGGTGCGGCGCTGCAGCTCGTCGCTGCGCTACAAGGAGCTGGAGGACAGCGCCGCGCCCGCGCCCGACGACGCGCCGCCCGCGCACGACGAGCCCTGCCCGCACGGCGCGCCGCACCAGTCCTTCAAGGTACCACCTCCTTCAACGGTATCCCCACTAAACGGTACCTCTACCATTATCTAGTATTGTAGCAGTGATATCATTTACTGGTGTCGTCAACAATCTACCAAAGCATCACACGTGTACACACGAACACATCTCTCTAATTGCTTCAAAATTCGGGTTATCTTTGATCATGATAGTCCTACTAATGTTTGCTTGTATCTAATTAGTTGAAATCATTATGTTGATTTATATTATGCACAACATATATAAACATGAAAATGTATAAAGCGAATTAAACATCTGCTCAAGTAAAGTTCACTGTAGAGCTCCATTTTTCTCTCGGTATACAGTGTAGTGGCTTTTGACCTAGCGAGATCAAGATTGAACTGGCTACCACGCAAATGAAATACCATTTACTAATTTGCAAGTCGGTTTTAAGAAACAAAACAATCTGAATGTGGATAGCCTCGATTACGTAGCTACTTGAACCTTTATCATGTTTATGTCTGGAAACTGCTGTTTTGCTTCTAAGCGATCCTGCAATACGTGGGCTTATCACTTAGAAGTTGAATGATTAATTTCCGAGAGGAGCGCGCCACAAACCTCTTGACTTGCGTCATTTTTGGATAATACTGTTAACCGTTATGTATCTAATTACTTATATTATCAATAAAATATTATGATTCTTGGCATTGTTTTATATCAATCCGAAATGAAATTATACCGAAATACTTTTTTTAACACAATCCATATTGTTTCAGTTTGAAGATCTCCATGTGAAATTAGCAGCGCCATATCAGTTGCAACCGAAGCCAGACGCCAAGGACCTCGGTTTTGGCAAATACTTCACTGACCACATGCTCAAAATCAATTACCACACCCAGCTGGGTGGCTGGCAGAAGCCGGAGATAACCCCGTTCGAGAACCTGAGCATCCACCCCGCGGCGAAGGCGCTGCACTACGCGATACAAGTACGTGCACACATGTTTACTTCACGCGCCTGCAGAACAACAGCACGCTTACGCATATCAAATCTACGCAACATTAATGTCAACAATTTGTCTTATCAGTTTATTTGGATCTAGAATGGGAGTAAGGGAAAATTTTACAGTGTTTGTCTAAACGTGGAATTGGTTATTGCAGTTGTTCGAGGGAATGAAAGCCTACCGCGGCGTGGATGACAAAATCCGGTTGTTCCGTCCAGATTTAAACATGAAGAGAATGAATCTCGCCGCGCACCGCTCCGGCCTTCCGATATTTCAGGGCGAAGAGCTCATTAACTGCATCAAAAGACTTGTTCAGATCGATCAGGAGTGGGTCCCGCACTCCGAGACCTCCACGCTCTACATCCGACCCACGCTTATAGGAACTGAGGTAGGTGCTGACGCACTGTGTTTACTGGATAGTTTTAAATCAGTTCCTCGATTTTTATCTTTACATATTTCGGTACACACACGCATGGCGATCATTAAGCAAAGCTTATCACTAAATGATAAGAAAGGCAAATAATTATCATTAAATTACTAGATATCTTCGTACGAGGCGCCAAAATTATGTTGATATTTTGCCGAGCCTTTCCTTATCTTTTCTTAAAATCTGCAGGTATGTCACCATTAAACGTAGTATACATTATGTATAAACTTATGAATCTACTATTATTTACATATTTAGTAGTCTCATACGACAATTTATAAACAGGCATTGCTGCCGGATTGGGTGGTAGTCAATTCAGTAAGATGTTGAGAATTTGAATAATAGTCGTAACTTAATAAATTTAACCGCTTATAGTTTCACGTTAATGTATAAGCACGGTATACCGTAAAAAAAAACCGCCTGTTGATTTAAGAACAATATACATGACAATGGTCTTGCCGCCGCCGTATTTGCGCAATTCTCGCACTTGTATCAATACATGTTGACGTAAATGCTGATCAAAAATTTTGCTCAAGGTCTGCGAATAATATTTATTCAACTGTTTCAAGTTTGTCTTTCATGCTCTTAGCTCTACAAACCGCATTTCAATTGAATAAAAAAAATACAATGATTATTTGACCGCCTAAAACGAATTAGTATCACAACTCACGGACAATATCTAATTATTACATTCAAAGTGTACCTACTTTAATTATTTCGTAAACAAACACAAAAAAAAGTTGTTTGAATGTGTTCGGCAGCCTTTGCTGTGGACTGTCCCTTTATTTCTGATAGTAGTTGGTCTTCGTGACAACTTTATTAAGGACTATTATTGTATCCTATTTATATTATAAATGTGAAAGTTTGTATACATAAATAATGCAAAGACTTTTTATTGTGTAGGTTTATTAAAGCAAATAAACAGAATTTGTTAAAGTGGTTGCGATGCGACACTACGACATGGAATGGACTTGAAAGACTTTTAAAATCGTACCTGCAATGTCAAATCAAAATTTTAAATTTGCAATTTTACCAAACGAAACGATCTGAAGGTTAAGTTAGAAATACATTCAACTTTACGCCCACGAATTAACATATGTAAATTGATACCTTTAAACGTCTAAATATAATGAATACTCCTAAAGTTCCAATAGGTAGAAACATTTATTATTTTACACCACATTTCAAGAAAATCAACGCCCTCTGCTAGTAATGGAATTGTGTAATTGACAATCTAGCATACTGGTGTCTTGTCTTGTCCACTGCAACAACAAACCAAAAGTATACTGGCCTCAACGTAATTTCATCCAATCCTTATAGCCGTTTATGCGTGATTGGAAGACAAACACCCAAACATTGTCACATACTTTTTTACTTACAACCATCTAATCTTAGCAGGTTGACGGATTGGCTTTAACTTAAAAAAATTGCAGTTCTTGTTGCCAAGTACTGTAGCCTTTAGAGGAGTTGCTTCAAAATATTATTTTAAATTACGTAAAGGCAAATCACCATTGCGTGTGAAAATACTTAAGGACATAATTATATAATAACAAATAATATAAAGATATAAACAATTCCAAGAGCTCTATTTCCACTTTTTACTGCAATTAGAGACCCTGAAACTGAATGTGTTAACTTTATGCACGCCCTTACCGATGGTGTTTTAAGTCTTCTAGACGCGCTGGGTAGGTTGATGTGTTGTGATGCTGTGCAAAACCACTGCAGAGTGGAACAGCTGTGACAGTTGAGCGTTTCAGTTTCAGGCTCCAATCTGCTTATAAGTATTTGTTATAAAAGTGTATGTTGTGTAGAGGTAGTATTTTAAGTGTCTAACTTACAATTCCGTTTACTTGACTAATTCTTTACTTGACATTTCGTTCATTGAATACAAAACGGACACAACCCAAAATGAGTCAGTGTTGCATTTTAAAATTAAAAGCAGTTGGAATACGATTTTTAATGGAAGAGCAAATTATTTTGGAATGTGTCCGTTTTGTATTCAATGAGCGATTTGTTCCAATAAATGACGTGACTCGACAACTGGGGAGATCAAAGGGTTAATCATTTAAGATAGTAGAAGTAAAGTTTGTAAATGGTTCGTCAGGCGACGTTCGGCGTGATGGCGCCTGAGTCGGCGCTGCTGTTCGTGGTGCTGAGCCCGGTGAGCGCGTACTACAAGACGAGCGGCGACGGCGCCGTGTCCATCTTCGCCGACCCCAACGTCGTGCGCGCCTTCCCCGGCGGCGTCGGCAACAGGAAGGTCGGCTCCAACTACGGACCCACCATAGGTAACATACGTTGAAAAATAATCTTTTAAAATATATCATTTGAATTATGAAGTTTATTTGGGGTCAGTTAAATTAGCTTATCCCTATATGGTTGCGTGGTCGGAGGCGCGAAATTGTGTCAAACTTTTTTACCATAGCTGTGCGAGGACACGGTCGCGCCAAAATGTGTAACTGTGAAATGTACTCCCATTCTCTTTTTCACATTTTTGGTACGCATACCTCGCACACTTCTCTCGCTCACACATATCTTGACTGCATTTCATATATATACAACGGCATTGCTATATACAATGTACCCACAGAGAGGCTATTTATTGGTGGATGTATTGAATAAATTACAAATTTGATAAAGTTCCATTAGGAGCGCGCGATTACAATTTATATGCGTTATTCTTCTGGTATAAGATACATAAACATAAGTTTTACCATTATTGATACTTTTTTGTTTGTCAATATTTATTTACACACAATACCAAAATGCGCATGGAACATTACACGCTTTGACAATGTTATAGAGTACGCAAAGTGCCTACCGAATCGAAGCACTAAGTTTATTGTTATTTATAAATAAAAGAAAGTAGCATTCTAATATAACAATACCTTCTTTCATCGTTCGGAAATGTTAAAAAACTTCTGTTGCTACTGTTTTGTCAGATTAATGAACATCCGTACACGGTTCATCTTCCCACCATACTTGTAATATTGTAATCGTACATAACGTAACGATAACCAATCAGTGTATATTTTAAATGAATATGGATGGTAATAATTTATGGCTAATTTATGGCTGGCTAAGAAACGAAAATAAACATTTCATTAAATTGGAGTGTGGCATTATATGTAAGAGATCACAGTGACACTGTAGCATGAGTCGTTCGGTCAGGTGCTCTTTAACATACGTATGTACCTATATCGTTTCTGCAGTATTTATTCATGATTGTTTTCCGCCAAAGGCCATCGGATTTTAATAAGTGTGTCAAATTTGGGGACTTTTTTGCATTATTCTTCGGGGTTACTAACTTGTTGGAGTAACGAAAAATGATTTCACGAATTAAATCAGGAATATTCTCGATTGAAAATAAAATTCAACGATACGTGTAGGTTTGTAGGTATTTGTAAACAGCCGTAATGGTTTTATAAACCACTAGCTGTTGCCCGCGACTCCGTCCGCGCAGAAAAATAAAACATAGCCTATGTTACTCAAGGATAATGAAGCAGTCCAATAGTGAAATAATTATTGAATTGGTCCAACAATTTTTGAGGTCGGCTCTTGAATTTATTTGTTACAAACATACAAAAATACAAATATTTTCTCTTTATAATATAACTGTAGATAGTCTAGACTCGTGGAGATTGGCGGTGAAAATTAAGGATACCTAATAGGGCAAGTGGACCGCATATTTCTGTGATTGGCGTTAAAGTTTCAATGTTCTATATTTTATTTTAACTTCTGTATCTGTTGTGCCACCATTCACTGATACTAAAATAACCATTTTTGAAGTAGGTAAGAAGTATAATGTTTATTTTATCTCCGTATCTATATAACTGGAAATTACCAGTTATGCGCGAGTTGTTTACAGGCTGTCGCTACACCATTCAGGTTTCTAAGTACGACCTTTATCTGAATGATTTATGAGAGTATGAGTTTCGGAAAAATCCGGAGTATAATTCTAAATCATTACCAACGAATGTATAATTTCAAGAGAAAACCCTATTATCCACTCACGTGCTTTGTGTCACCAGAGTTACCAGTGATAGCCTTTATTTGTTTACAAATAGGACGATTAAATTTGCAGAGCAATCAAGTTATTATTACACTTCGTAGGTATCGAAATATTTAACTAGCTCATTTCGGTAAGCAGTTTTGATTGCCAGGTAATTGATCTAAAAGTTCAAAGCTATGACTGTAACAGCACTAACAACACAATTCGTTCTTTTCAACGAGTCATTTCAAGCTAAGTATCGAAAACAGTTATTTCACGTATAGATCGTTTGACACGAGCTGCCGCTAATAGGTAAATAAAAAACAAGTATACACGTGTGAAAAAAATACAGGAATCCGGTTTGAAATTCGAACTACGTTAAAACGGGCGGCATTAACAATTATAGGTGCCAATAGTTTCGTCCGTTCCAATATCTACTGTTGTTGTTAGCGAGGTATATTAAGATGTCGTGTTTTCCGCAGAGGCGACGACGCGCGCGGCGCAGCTGGGCCACCACCAGGTGCTGTGGCTGTTCGGGCCCGACCACCAGCTCACCGAGGTCGGCGCCATGAACATCTTCATGGTCTACCTCAACGAGCACGGAGGTAACCTAAGATCTTTCAAATTAATTGCATCTGATATTAATACTTGGCAGAACGGCAATCACGTAAAGTATGCTTACTGACTCAGAATACAAATTATAGATCTTTACAATGCATGCTTGTCTCAATCGATACAGAATGTAAATTTATTAATCTTTCGTTAATGATGATTATAATTAATATCTTATCATTAAGTAACGCCGCGCGATTTAAAACAAATATCCACTTCTTTGACGCGTGAACGATATTGTCATATTATCTGCGGCGGCGTTGACTCCCTGGACCTATGACCGGTATTTACTCGTTTCTTATCTGTTAACGAGAAATTAGACCCTACTTTTATGTTTTGACGCACTTTTCTCAATTTAATCATTGTAAATTTTTACTCGACTGAAGTAAAGGATCATGGGCAAATTGGGTGTGGCACCAACAAAATTTAAACATATATCATTAAAAAGGAATTAGTTAAAACGTAATTTCTTAATATAGCCGCAAATACCTAGCTCACCGGAGAACAAAAATATGGGCACTTGAAAACAAGATTATGTTGATGATATAGTCCATAGAAACATTGGAAATTATAGTATTGTGACGGATATTATAGAACTGGGTTTAGGGTATTTGATTATAACACTATATCATCAACATAACCTAAGTAACTTAACTGAAAAGAGTTACACAGAGGTCGATTGTTGTGTAATGTATCTTAAAAATTGTGTATTCTGTACAACAAAACAACGCTCTGATTCTAAGAAAATTCTTTACTTTGTTATTTATTTAGCTAAAGTTTATAATTATAGACTGTATTATTATCTTGTTTTCAAGTGCCCATATTTTTATTCTCCGGTAAGCTAGGTATTTGCGGCTCTAGTAAGAAATGATGTTTTAACTATTTACATTTTAAATGTAAAGGATTCAATTCTGTTGATGCCACACCCAATTTCCATACAAAAGTGCGCATGATCCTTTATCCTAAAGTTGAATCATACTTAGGAATGCGCTTTAAATAATTATCAATGGTACATTCATTTGTGAGCGTATAATATAAACGGGTGAATAAGGGTCAGTAACATAACGATAACAGATAGACGTGACCGTGCGGTGTCGATGCTGATGTAAAAACTGTCGTATTTCATCAGGCTAAGGCGTCGCGGATACGGCCTTATAACAACCGGGTTTCACGAGGTCGGGAACATGGGGACACTTCTATTGCCAATTGTAGGTTATAGCTGCATACTATCCCCTAAATAAAGTTCCTGTTTCGCCACTTTCTCTGAAATTCAGTCAGTCCATTGGAACCCTGACCCACCATAGAACGGTGTCAGTGACATGATAAAACAATTTGTTTGACACTTCTTATTACTTGAATCAGTGCGACATGGTGGGTCAAGGTTCTATTGGGCTAACCGTACTTCTATTTTAATTTTTATTCACATTGCAAATATACTTTATCTGTTGTGCGTTTTTGAATAAGGAAATTATTTTCAAAAGAAGTTAATTGACCATCTATCTGTCAATGGTTATATTTAAATTTAAAGTCATAATTTAAACTAGTTTTGCATACTTGCTGTTAAATTTTACCTAAGTTATTCAACGTTTAATATAAGTTTTCTTCGCCTGATTAATTGATAATAACTGTCGTATTTTATTTACTTGGACTTAGTTGTAACGATACGTTAAAGACATACAGTCATAACATGACTAGGTGTTGCGGTCAATAAATCGTAAAAATATGAACATATTCTTAAATATTTAGCGAGACGACAGCGATAAGAAATTGAAAAACTTACGGTACGGTTACGGGTATACTGGTTTAACCTAGTATGTTATATTTCCAGAGAAGCAGTTGGTGACGCCGCCGCTGAACGGGCTGATCCTGCCGGGCGTCACGCGCCGCTCCATCCTGGAGCTGGCGGCCCAGTGGGGCGGGCTCACCGTGCGCGAGGAGGTCATCACCATGGACCGCGTGCTCGCGCTCAACAAGCAGGGCCGGGTTCGTGCTGCTCACATACATCTATTCAACACCACTAATAAAAAGCAAGCTTTGAAAAGTCGGCTGTTTTGTTTCATATTGTCGTCTTTATAATGTTAAATTTGTTAAGTGTCATTTTTGACGCATCTCGAGACGAGCATTCGAGTTGAGATTAGTTTATTAATACGGGTCTTGGACTTATGCAATATTTTGGGTCTAGTCTTGTCTTGACGTTAACTGCATGGGTAACCTTATTAGTTGGCTTGAAAATTAATATTTGATCGGGAGGACCCGCAATGATGGTGTTCTCTATGGACAGTTTTATTCCCCATCGACACTGCAAGCATAGGATATGAATAGGTATTTGACCGAGTTATTTATTTCCAGTTGCTGGAGATGTTCGGCGCGGGCACGGCAGCGGTGATCAGCCCCGTCAGCCGGATCGGGTTCCAGGAGCAGAACATCCTCATCCCCACCATGCAGCAGGCGGCGCCCGTGTTCCGGCGCGTGCTCGACACGCTGCTCGCCATCCAGTACGGGCACATAGACCACCCCTACACCGTCGTCATCTCATAGCGCCCTCCTTACTCTACAGCGTTGCGAGTGCAGTGAACTGAACTAAGTTGTGAACGCTACAAACTGTGCGCGTTAAACTATTTAAACCCGCGGGAGCGTTGCGATGAACTTAAGTAAGTGTCATATTGTATGAGACGCGTCGGAGGCACCGGAAATATGCGGCGAGAACCGTTTTGTGACGTGTTCCTGTGATACGGTTCTGCCAGGTGCGGTCTCACCTATATAAAAGTTGTGAGTGAGGGTAGCTACTCGATTGTCTGCTGCTGTGTTGATGCGTTAGCTAAGATTTCTGTTGTGATTTCGGTTAAGTAGGTTTACGGCAACTAAAAGTGTACAACACGCAGAGTGCGTATACTTTTCTGCAATCTCCATACGCGACGCGTGTTTTACGCCGCGAGTGTCTGTATGAACATTAGATTTCTAAGGTATTTTAATATTTAATTTGATTATAAATTTTTCATGCCACCTAATTATTGGTATGAATAGGGGTCGAAGTTTTAATGTAGAAAGCGCTAGTGTACTCTCTCTATTTTGAGACATTTTGTGTTTGATACCAGAGTTTAATATCGACGGATGCATTTATAGTTAATTTATAATAGAAGACTGTGGACCATCCAAGATGAATTGGTGGGTCATCCATCGGCTTGCGGTTTCAGATTTTACTCTTTCATTGTAATGTTACAAGGGTTTAGGAGTAAACCATTTGGAACGGCTTTGGAGCGCCACTAATGTCGCCACTAGGATCTTGTGATACTAATTATGGATGAATAGGGTGCTTCGCAACGTATAACATTTTTAAAGCCCCCTACTATGCTCTTGCTCTAAGCTGGAGTTACAGTAGGGCTCCGGCTACGGATTGCCGTGAAAGTCGCCCGTTTTGAAGCACGAAAATATTTTTGTAATTTCTAGTCTGCTATACGAGAATCTGTATGAGTTGTTAAATATTTATAGAATAAATGTTTTATGAATAATATAATGGTACATTATTTACATCACAACGTCGAGAGACGCAATAAAATATTTGAGACAATATAATAGCTCAGAGAAAGGGACGGTAACCTTGGATCAAACCCATAAGACGCAGGTCTGTCAAATTTTGTCATAAAATTATTTTTAACATCCTACATATCTAAATCTATTCTGACTTTTAGGGACTAGTATTATAACACATTTGCTGCCATCTCTTTCGCTTCGTCCACATTCATACATCGAGCCCTTTCAGGTCGACCCTTTTCCTAAAAAAACGGGGGCCAACACTCCGAAAAACTGTTGACATGCTTTGCCAACTGTGGAGTTATTTACATAATATACTATAATTCTGCTTATTTTATTAATTGAAAACTTGACCATTATTTAATCAAGTTTAATTCTTTGATATATGCGATGCGACCATTCTGCCAGTTATCATTGTTAGTATCTGGAAGACGAGCGTCGCTCGGGTTAAAAAAGGTTCTTCCCTAAGATATCAGATATAGTTTCGGATTTGGTTACTCCGGGTTAAAATGTGACATTTGATATCTAACGAAATGTCTTTAGTTTGATTATGGGCCTTAAAGCTCAGTAGATAGTACAAAATAAAACAGAAACTAAAGTGAAAATTTTATTGAGTTCAAAGTGTGTAACCTACCCTAATACAAATACTAAATAATTAAAGATAAACCCCTCGATAAAAGCTATTCTGGTGGGAGAGGTAGGTCATCATCAAATTCTTCAACACTTTTCTTCTTAGCCTCGGAGCGGTACACGTTGCGGCTCAGTGACGGCGTGTCTTGCGGTAACGAGTCCCCGGAATATCTGCGAGGAAACGTGAGAACAGTACATACGTACTTAGTAGAATAACAAAATATAAAGTCATCGACAATGGCCAGCATCCAAATAATGAGGCCATCTAGATACAATAATCTCGGAAATATTTTAGATTCAGGCGCTAACGAAAATAAACTGATAAGCATAAAAAAGTGAGCGGCCTGTTTAATCAAATTTGAGTTCAGTTCGCAGCAGGTCACGGGTTACATCGTAGCGTAAAATCCACCGGCCATTGTCAATACAACTGCGTGTTCTTATTGCGCATTTAGCATACGGCTTAAGCGTATGCATGAAGGTGAAATGTTTAATTAAATAACGAGTTCAACACTCAGACGGGCCCGTGACGTCGTGCGCCATGCCGAGTTGACAAGTAAAGTACCGCGGTATTGTTATGACTGACGTCATACGATGCAATCGGACTAGTGTATTGCGTCGTACTTTCCATGAATCCTAAGTTCATTCAAACACGCATGACCTTCATTACATTACTGATAATGACTGCTTAAACATCAAGGTTTGGATGGCGAAGTACCTCCACGAAACGGAAGTATTACGAATTTACGGGGCTATTGTTTATCTTGGAATCGGGTTTCAAATGATGCATAACAAACCAAGGGAGCAAGAAAAGTAATTAAAAAACACTGTCAATTGACTTGTGCAGAAGCACACACATACACAGCCTCTGTAATAAAAATAATTTCGGAATAACATATCCCTTTTATCTAATGTTACTTCACCGAATTTGCGAAACTACGCATTGATTTTTAAAAAATAATAAAAAAGCAACAATTTAGACTGCCATTTTAGTAGTTCCAATTTCAAACCCAAAACCAGTTTTTATTTTACTTTATGGGAACATACATACACGTTTACTTTTATTCACCAATAAAATCCATTCGTGGTAGCTCTTGTGATTCGACCTAATTCGAGGAACAACTAAGATAATGAGTGATAAAGGTGATAACGTTTAGGCCGTTTGTCCATCACCGCCGCCGTCAACGACACGACAAATATAATGAGATGACGGTGTACTTCGGTAGACAATCTATTCCAAAAATCGGCGGCCGGGATGACGGCGATCGGGCAACGGGCGTGCGGTGAACAGGACGCCGTCATCTCGTTACCTATGGTTATCGTGTCGTTGACGGTGGCGATGGACAAACAGCCTTAGGCGTGTTTGTGAATCGGGAGATATCGTAGTACATACGTGTTTCCACGCGAGGGGGCGCCGCGGCGCACGTCACCGGAGCGCGTCGCAGGCGTGGCCGGCGCGCCCGCGCTGGTCGCTCGCCCCTCTCCTGGAGTTGAGCGATAAGGGTAGTCATTGTTAACGGCACCACTAAACAATGCAGTACCACAACTCTAATAGGAAAAACCGGGCAAGAGTAGGCCGGACCATGCTCAGTGTTAGGGTTCTGACGTCGCCGGTACAAGACCAAATCGGTCAAAATGAGATGTTTTGATTGTAAACCAGTTAGGTGTTTCAGGCGCTTTCGGCTTGTCTTTCAATGTTCATATATATAACTTGTAATTTTTATCAGTTGTCATCACGACCATTTTAAAATTCTGAACCAGACCGGTGTCCAGTATGGTTCTTTCAATCGCGCTACCTAACATATAACTAAGTAGGTACAAACATATTGATAACAACGATAGCAATCAAGAAAAAGATAACTATCATATAATTAATATATAAGTATATTTGGTGACAAAAACAATTAAACTGCCCCACCTTCTTAAACAAAGACAGGCCCCTAGTCTAAATAAATATTGCGTCAACATTTGCTCACATGACTCGTGTAACTCGACTGAAATGAAAATTCGAATGTATTGTATTAAAATAAAAACAGCTTTAACAAATAAACGTTATCACCTTTTGCTCTATAAAGCGAGAATCGAGGAAAAATACACGTCAACAGCGAGAGCAAATACGAGTAACGTACGTATTCAGTGTATGGGTGAAAACGACGTGACTTTTGTCGTCATTGCAAAGTTGTCAAAAATATGTATCGTGCTTTTAATCTCACGACAACATGGGTAGATTTGTGTTACCATATATTTGTCTTTGGTTGAATGTTCTTTCAATACCTATCCTATTGTCTCTTACCTCGGAGCTGATCTATCGGAGACTGACTAGCGCCAGATGATCCGCTACCGGCAGACGGCACGGATGCTGTAAAGTTCATGATTAGTTTAATTAGTTTAGTATTGGCACTATTAATCCACCTTAAACGGTGAAGGAAGGTCCCGGTTTGAGAATACTGGTTGAGGTAATTTACTTTTCCTGTTGATGTGCTGATCAACAGGAAAAGTAACCATATATAGCCTCCCCCCTAGATTACCCTGGATGGAATATTGTCCAATAGACATAATAATATTAAATATGTAAAAACTACTACCACACTGGCAAGCACCCGTGGTCCATAAATATTAGTGGACTAATAATAAATATGAGATAAATAATATCACACATCATCTAAGAATCAGAAACAAATACTCTAGCTCATCACATAAATATCTGCCCTTACCGGGATTTGAACCCGGAACCGCTAGCTTCGTAGGCGGTATCACTAGCAACAAGGCCAACGTGTCGTCATAGTCCTCACCTACCTGCTTTACTTGGATGCATCATCGAACCTAGCTGTGTGTGAAACAGTCTCACCTCGCTCGTTCTGCTTGACCCGCGCCTGCGCGCGCTGCAGCTCCCGCGCCCACGCGCTGGTCTCCGACAGCCCCTGGTCCCCGCACAACTTCACGATCAACTTCAGACCTTCGCCACAAATTGATCCGTTATTTGCAATAGCTCGTTAGAGACTTATGTTTCTACAGCGGATTGCCAAATTGTTTTAACCCGTCTTACTTCCATGTTTATATCATATTTGTTGACGTTTTAGAGGACGTGAAAATGAGCTAGCAAATAAAGTGGAATGGAGACCCAGTTAGTTCTCAAATTAGTTTTGTACACATTTGAGTTGTGCCCAAAGTGACAAAACGTATTTCCCTTGCAGTAGACAGTTGGAAGAAAAGCTGATTACAAAACTTGTCATTAAAGTAGTTATTTATTTTCCCTTTCATTTATAATATCACGGTTACAAAAACTCAAAAATTATTATTTCAAGTTTCAGTAAACTGATCCAAATTTGTATCAATCAAAATTGATAAAATCGACCGGCGTAGCAAACTGAATCAAATAAATTCACGGGTTACAACTTCAGACACAATCAGTATTACTATTTACTAAATAGCTATCTAGTTTACAAACATAGCGAATGAACCAACACTGCACGTTGTCGGGGAAGCGCGCGTTCATCTTCTTGAACAGCGCAAGCGCCTCCTGGTAGCGGCCGGCGGCGCGCAGGCAGCCGCCCATCAGCAGGCCCCACTGCGGCTGCGCAAACAACATACTTATTGCGTTATGCCGGTCCGCCATTGTTGGTCTACATATAACGCAAATGGTATGAGAACTCCGCAGGAAAAGTTCCTCTGAGGAAACACAACGTAAATTTTCAAGTTATAAATACTTTCAAAACGTAGTTGAATTGGTTTTTTATGTAGGTGTTTTAGGCATAGTTTAATGCAAGAACCTACACTAGGTATCTTTTATCTATCACAATAAAGCGATGTCTGCTTTTGAGGAAAAAAACGACCCCGTTTGATTTCCGGTTTCGTAAGAGCATATTCATTCGCTCAATACAATTTTCTACAAATCTACTAGTGAAATGTACCACAAGGACTAATATTATTAGTCAAGTAAGTTTCGAGACACGGGCCCCTGTAGTGTGGCGGATAATTACATTGGTGGGCTGCAGGCGCGCGGCGCGGCGGTAGTACTGCAGCGCGGCGGCGGGCTCGGCCGCGCGCGCCTCGCCCGCCAGCCACTCCAGCGCCGACACCTCGCCCGGCCACACCGCTTCCACCTTCACGACACAACACAACCCAAACAGTGATGACATTTCCTCAAAAGCTACCGGCTTTAGGTATTTATGTTTCTACGTAAAAAGAGCGACACATATATATACTGTCAGATGCGAGTGTGATAGTGATGGTGATAGTCAGCCGCCGACTATTAGAGAAATGGTCATACATGCAGTAGGCACGCCCGTGACCTGCCAGTTTTTAGGATTCCGTACCAAAAACCCTTAGGCCGCTTCCTCACTTGGCGGTATTGCCTGCAGTAAAACACGGAATCGGTAAGGGTTGCTAGGCAACTAGTGGCGTCTACCAATCAACGCGCAGCGTTTACGCCGACAGTAAGTTTTACTGCACGCATACCGCCAAGTGAGGAAGCGGCCTTATGGTGAGACTTCGTGTCTGTCAGTCCGTACGTCACAGCAGTTTTGCTCAACAACTACTTTTTTTTTTATAGGCTGTCTATCATCCGTCCGTTCCACTTCACCAAATGATACTTTCTGAATGCAAATATGCTGGACTATGCGTACAATATTTGAGGAGTTTCCAGATCCCCTTATCAGATTCAGATTTGGTGACACTGGGACCACCTTGGAAGTAGACTGTATCAAACCAACCAAATATTTTTAAATTCTTGGACCATAATTGACGGAGAAATCCGTGAACATTCATAAAAAAAACATACCTACATTGGAACATAGAACATCCTTTGTTAAAGTCGGTTAAAAATAGAACTCAAATCCAAATTTAAGCAAAAAAAAAAATATTTTTTCTAATATTATTAATTAATTTCTTTATCCATTTTATTTATTCGTTTTGGAATAACCATTTTTTAACATACGTGAATTAGTTGCAAAAAGACTACGGCAGAAATGCCAGTTACCTGCCATAATTATGTTTTTTTCTTTTTTTTTTTTTATTTATTGTATAACAAAAATACATTTTACATTTAAATGAACACCTCATAAACCACTTAAGGGTTTGTGCGAGGATAGAACGCTCTGAAATTACAATATAAAGTCTTACAATTGCAACACAAGTACAAGTACACTTCTACCCATAAACATTACAGTTTATTGACAAAGTACGATTTTAGTTTATACTTAATATTATTTAGGAGTTAAGCTATCTCTAAATTTAACATCAAGGTCATTTATAAGACGAGGAATTAAGTAGGCGCTGGTTGTCTGTCCATAGACATTGGTGTATCCAGGAGTGGTAATTTTTTTATTTACGACGGCTCGACTGCGTATAATGTTTGATTTTAGGGTACTTTACTTTTAATGGACATGCAACTCGCTTATCAAAGAGGTCAAATGGTCAACTTAAAGGTTAATGTTAAAAGTCAGTAATATAGAAGGAGATTAAACTTATTGTAAGCTAGAAAAGTCGATAAAATTTAACATTCCAACTGTATTGACGTTTGATTTTTGCCCTCTGTGAATGACAATGAGCAACGCGCTTACAGGTTACAGCAGACCGTACAGTCAGCCAATAAAAATGTTGAGCATGCTTAGAACCCTATCATTTTAAATGGCAATGAACAAAATTTACAAACGTATTATATTGATTTAAGTGTTTCAGGTACAGTAGTTAGAAACCAATATTAAATGTACCTGAAACACTAAGATTGGTCTCGGTTCAAAGTTATTGATGGGAGGATATAATCAATAGGGACGAATGGCTAAGAAGAGGGGAGGCCTTTCCCACAGTGCCCTATAATAACAAATAGCAAATAAAAAACGTACGTCCTGGTAGTGGTGCTTGGCAGTTTGCGTGTCGCCGATCTCGCTATACCACTGCGCCAGCGCACACGTCACGCCGGCGTCCCAGCTTGCCACCGAGCTGTACCTGCCGGCGCACTTGCCTTTAGTTACTCGACCAGAGCATATATACCGCTGGTCCAATACCCGTTTTCACCAGGCCATTTCTCTCACACATTCATCTGCTTGTTTGGGCTTTATTTTGGAATTAATAAACGTATTATCACTGGAATAATGAACTAAACCGATTAACTTCAGGAACATACTGGGGTGAACGATTTAAAAGATAAACCCACGTTGGGCGCCAATTATATAGTGATGAAAAATACTAAACTGTAATTCTATGGAACTTGCTAACTATGTAAACAAACAATATATTGAAATTGACATCTAATGTCAATTTTAGTATGGCGGCTTGTTTACATAGTTAGCAAGTTCCATAGAATTACAGTTTAATTCAATCTTTAACTTTACCCAAAAATTTATGTACTAATGTGGATGCACTACTTAATAGATTTAAACACCACTTAATAAGAAAATTCTAACATTTAAAGGTATACGAGAAACAGGAGTAATTTGTTGTTGGTAGAGACTGCCTACGAAGCCAGTTTGATTCCCGGTTAGGGCCACTATTTGTGTGATTGTTTTTCGAGTCGTGGTTGTTTCACATGTATATACTTAAGTATTTATTTTCGTAAATAAGTATGCTTTAATGTTTATCGTTGTCTGTCTAGTACTAATGGTATATAGGCACAAGCCCTAGAGCTTAGTTTGGGACTGGGTTAATTTGTGTGTAATTGTCTTCATGTAATGGCCACTTCCCAAAACGACCATATGTCTGGAAGACCAATTCCCATAATGACCATTCCTATAAAGACTGGTTTCCACAGATTGACCACTTCCTAGAAGGGCTATTTCCTAAAACGACTACTTCCATATTGACTACTTAGGCCGAGGCCGCACTGGTTAGGCGACGGCGACATTTCTAGCCGCACGAAATACCCCTCGCTCTGTCGCTCAAGCGATATTTTACATTTGATTAATTTTAGATATAATGTTTAATAGTAACATTTACTGCTGAAGACCTACATAATCGATACCTAAATAGAAATAGTGATAGTTTTATTTTTCAAAATTTCCGGATTCAATTATTGAGCTGAGTACAAGTTTTTTTTTGTAATGTATGAATGCAGATTTCCTTGTTACTAAAATCGATGACATGGTTCCTAAGAACAGATACTGACAGATTTCAATGTTACACTCTGTATACTTTAATTATCCATACATTCGTGGCAACACCTTTTAAACGCCACGGTCGACTGCAACTTTACGTCCACGGACGTCATATGCCGCCACAAAACGTATAAACCTTAGAACAACTCACTGACAGCCCGGCATCCGCGGTACTAAATCTGCCGATGTGAATTGCCTTCTTTGGCGTTCA